>JAMJFZ010003404.1:0-17500 GCA_026225945.1 Cricetomys ansorgei
CCAAGGGCTACCATCGCTAAGACCCAAATCCACCCTACATGTACCATGACCGAGATTCAAAGCAGTGGTTCTCAACCTTCCTAATACTCTGACCAGTATAATACAGTCCCTCACGTTGTAGTGACCCCCAACCATAAAAATTATTTTTTGTTGTTGCTTCATCACTGTAATTTCTGCTACCGTTATGACTCATAAATATCTGACGTGCCACTCTTGTGAAAGGGTCATTTGACTCCCAAACGGGTCGCGACCCATAGGTTGAGAACTGCTGTTACAGCGGAACCATCGTTCGCGAACCGGCCTCAAGAATGAAAACGGCTTCAGATACCTTTTCCTTGCTTCACACCCCATACACGTTCCCTGGGGAAGATCCACAGAGCACTCTTCCTTTCTCAGTTGTGTCTTTACATCGGCTTTGTCACTGCAAGGATCACAGCTCCGTGGCTGTGGCAGCTGCATAGACATTTGGCACTGGGATACTCTCACGAATAAACCCAAGTACAGGTGCCAGGACAGATCAGTGGCTGCTATCAACATCTGCGTGAAAGTTTCCTGTGGGTTTATGCTTCCATTCTCCCTCAGGACGCATGTAGCAGAGCCTGTGGCAAGTGTGAAGGTTTTGCTTTTTACCCTTCTGAGTTATCCCGACATCGAAGGGGCTGTACCTTGTTCCAGCTCCGCCCACCAACAGTGTAGGCGGGTTCTGATCGCTTAGCTCTACTTACTATTTATCTTTTTAGGGCTATGTAAGCGGGTATGAAATCGTATTTTGTGGTCTTGTTAATACATAAAAATAATTAACATAGGAGCCTTGAGTTGTGATATTACCTTGTATTTTGTCCCCAGCCGTGCGAATTTCAACAGCATTTAAAAAACGCGGACAGATATCTGTCTAAAATTTATCATGTATGTGTTTACAAATGCATATATGTATGTATGTATGCATTTATATATAAATGGTATGTGTTTCTCGATTTCTATGTGTCTATCTATTATCTGCCTGTCTATAATTTTGAAGGGATATCAGAGACACAACTCATCTTGGAAAAAAAAAAAAAAAGACGTTTGTTGGAAGGACTCACACACCCGGATTTGAAAACTTAGCACAGGATTACTGTTTCAAGAGAACACCGGGGTTGCAGGGATAAGTCAGAAGCTTAACTGCTCTTTCTGTGCAAGTGGGAGGACCACCTAAGTTGGAGTCTCCGGTACCCACGTGAAAGCCGGGCACGACCACACGTGCCTGTGACCTCAGCGTTAGGGTGCCAAGACGGATGGGTGCTAGGAGCTCTCTGGCCAGTCGGCCTAACTGAAATGGTAAGCTCTAAGTTCATTTGAAGAGATACTTCAAAAAAATAAAATAGGGATCCATAGAAGAAGATACCCAGAATCCTCCTATGGCCTTGGTAGATGCCCGCTTGGATGATGGCGACCGCACCCACATGTGTACACATGTGTACACATGTGTACACACACACACACACACACACACCCCACATAAAAATAAATAACAGTAGCGAATGTGGTGCTGATATCCAGACAAATGTGCACCCTTAGAAACGGACGGGGAGCCTAGAAGGAATCTTCATACCCACGGTGAGCTGATTTTTTAAAAAAAAAACATAGTGCCAAGACCACTGAGTACGGAAAGCAGACTCCCCCAAGAACAGCAGTATGGAAACTGGATCCATTTAGGCCGAAGAAAGCCACGAGACCCCGACGTCACACGACATTCCCACACTAACTAGAACTGGACCGACCACTGAAATTTAAGAACTGGAACTCTGAGGTTATCCCAAGAATGCAGATGGGAACATTTGTACCATCCTGGATGGCTCACGGTGTTGGCGGCACGGCAACTGAACTAGATGAAAGCTTAGACGGAATCTGAACCTTTGGTGTACCGCAGACACTATTAGAGAGTGGACAGGCAGATGGGGGAGGAGGGGAACATCTACAGGTTTTATGTGTGTGTGTGTGTGTGTGTGTGTGTGTGTGTGTGTGTGTGTGAGGGATTCATAGCCAGAATATACGAAGAAGTCCTAAAAGTCAATATAAAAAGAACACAAAAAACCATTTAATTTTAATGCAAAAGGAAATTAATTGATGTTTTATCACTATATATATATATATATATATATATATGTATTCTGAGTGTGTATATATATATATATATATATGGATGTATGTATATTCTGTGATAAAACATCAATTAAAATCCTTTAAAATTATATATATAATTTCATATATTACATTATATATATTAAATATATGTGTAATATATATATATATTCTGAGTATATATATGTATATATATTCTGTGATTAAAACATAAAATTAATTATATATATAAACATCAATTAATATATACGTGTATACACACACACACACACACATATATGGCATCATTATTAGTCTCTAGGGAATGTGAGAACAAGGACTAACTCCTTCACACTCATTAGGACGGCTACTGTAAACTACAATAAAAAAACCAAGTGTTAGCGAGCTTGTAAAAGACTGAGACCCTCATGCATTCGAGGTAAGGGTATAAAATCAGTGTACTCGTGATGGGAAAGAATCTGAAAGTTTTTCTCTGTTTTTGTTTTGTTTTTCAAGACAGGGCTTTCCTGTTGTAACTCTGGCTGTCCTGGAACTCACTCTGTAGACCCGGCTGGCCTCGAACGCACAGAGATCCGCCTGCCTCTGCCTCCCGAGTGCTAGGACTAAAGGCGGGTGCCACCACCACTGCCCAGCTTGAAAGTTTCTTAAAAGGGTAAATGCAGGATTTTCATACAGACAGGAATTCTATGCCTAGGTACACACACACGTAGTAACTGGAAACGAAAGTGGGTATTTATAAGCCAGTGTTGATAACAGAATTTCCCAGTAGTCAAAAAGTAGGAACAACCCACGTGTCCATCAACAGAAGAACAGACAAACAGCATATGGTCTAACTGGACGATGGGATATGGTCAGCCATAAAGAGAAGGATTGTGATGTATGCTCCAACGGAGATGAACCTTTGATTATTTTATGCAAAGTGAAGCAATCCAAAACCCAAAGGGTAAATATTATGCATTAATTCACAGAGATGGAAAGTAGAGCAGAGGTTGCCAAGCCCTGGGTAGTGGTGGAGGTGGGGCTGGAGGGAGGAAGACCCATTGCTTAATAGCTCAGAGCTCTGTTTGGAGGGATGAAAGGGTTCTGTCGATAAAGGGTAGCCACCATTACACAACATCACAAATGCACTTAACATCTCTGAATTGTACCATTCAAAAGGCTAAATGACTGATTTTATATTATGCATATTTTACACAATAAAGAAAGAAAGGGTACTTCTGGTGTAGGATATATTTTCCACAAAGACATACTCTTTGTGTGTGTGTGTGTGTGTGTGTGTGTGTGTGTGTGCATGAGTATGCCAAGAAAAAGATGTGTTTCTCCAATCAGTAACTAGAATATAAACTCCTGGGGTCTTAGAAGCAGTGTCCTGACTCCTTGCTACAGACTTTTGGGAGCATTAACAAATTCAATTAACCGACAGACAGCAGACAGTTTGAGATAAACATATGACCCTCCCATCACAGTATAAGCAGTCACGTGGCAGTTCACCATATGCTCTGGATCAACAGCTCTTCCCAAAGAGCTAAAGGAATGTAAGGAAAGCTGTCTGTGGCTGGCACACCTATAAAGAGGAAGGAAGGCTCATGGATTTAAGCAGGTATTGTGTGTGTGTGTGTGTGTGTTTGTCCCCATTTGAGATTTTGAATCTCACTCTCAGACTTCTAAGACACGTCTGTTGCAGAACTTTGCTTCCAGTTAGGTTTAAAATGGTTGTTTTGTGCATCGCTGGGGGGAGGGCTACCTAGGCGCTGGTATTTTGTACGGCCTACAGGTGTTGGCTTTCCTCATGATCTGCACGTGGTATCAATAGAACACCTGAGGAGCTTGGGTACCAGTAAAAACCCCTGAGATGAGATGCTCGGGGGTTCCACCGTCCAGTATGGTGCCTGCCATGACAGGTGGTTCCCTCTGCTGAGATCTGGTGGGGTTTGCATCTATGAAAATACCTCTGTGGCTTTATTGCTGAGCGACCCAGTAGCTATCTGCTACACATGTCCAAACTGCCACATTGACTTCTGGGAGCTTGTACCCTAAGGAAATGAGAGGACTGTGCTTGCATCTGTTCTTTCATCTTATCACAGGCTCCGTGATACGGCAAGGAAGGAAGGCCAAAGGTCTCTCTCTTGCCCCAGTGACTCATCTTAAATCAGTGTTAGAGCTAGTGAATTCCTACCAGGGTTTCTGAGGGGAACCCACAGAGGACAGGGGCAGATCCAGGGCTTCATCTCACTCCTTAGTTCATCTCCCTAATGAGCCAGCATCACACTCGCGTCTGAGAGCTTCCTGTCTAGGTATGTCTAGGCACCACAAGACAGAGACTTCTGATACCTTCCTGTACATGCTTCTCTTCAACAGAGAGCAAGGCAGTGCTTAGAGCACTGTGGGCTGGTATTAGGGTGCTGTAAATCAGAAAAGGCAGAAGAGTAAAGGTTAATGGTGCTGATCACTTCAAATGTAGCTAGGACACTCTGTAAGCCTAGAGGAGTTTTTTTTTTTTTTTTTTTTTTTTTTTTTTTGACGTGAATTGGATAAATTGGTGGGTAAAAATGGTACGATTTATTTGGGAGCCGTTATGCTTTATTAAGTAGACACTTCACAATTTAAAATCTTACCACGTCATAGGTAATGTTTATTCTAATTATAGTTAGCCACCGACTTACTTCATTGGCTATTCTGTTGAATGCTTTCTACATGGACATGCAATGCTTTATGTGACCGCTGGAAATTAGGCAAAGGAATATACAGAATTAGATAAAAATCCTTTACCATAGCAGTACCAATCCTGTGAGTCAACTATGTAAATAACACTAAAAAGATAAGAACTAGACGGATGAGATTAAGTTTATTTTACCTAGTCCAAAATATCTAAAATAGTACTTCGGGCAGGAGATCGAAACAGAAGAATGAGTGCTTTTCATACCAAATTTCTTAAATCTGGTGTGTATAAAATATGCTCAGAGCGTCTTTCGACTTGGACAAGTCAAATTTCAAGGGATTTAATAACAGCAAGGCCATGTGGCTAGTGGCTACCATACTGGACAGAGAAACTTAAGACTCTCCCAGAGAACAAATTTGAAGACCATTACTTTATAGACAACCTGGCCCTGAAGGGGGACCTGGAAAAGACAGGGGTATCCTGGGAATAAGGCAGAGCTGCCAAGATGCCTTTGGGTTTTAAAGTCCAGGAAAACGAAAGATTCAGAAACACAGTCTGGAGAAGAGGCTGTGACAAGGAGGAAAAGTGCCCGGAGTTTGCTACCCAAGATCCCCCCAAAAAGCCAAGAGAGAGCAATAGTGTTGCTATTTTAATAATGACTCTTCCTGCCACCTTTGGCTTCCTATAAACAATGTGGCAATAGCTCTATCTATCTGTCTGTCTATCTATCTATCTACTATCTATCTATCTATCTATCTACCATCCATCTATTATCTATCTATTCTATCTATTCATCTGTCTATCTACCTATCATCTATCTATCATCCATCTATCATCTATCTACTTGTAAAGGTTCTACCATCAAGCCTGCCAGAGCCCTCTGCTGTGTCTTATTCCCTCCTCCTCCTGCGACTAGCTGCAAGTGTACCTGGTGTCAATTTCCACAAATCATCTATCATCATCACGATTTGGGAAGAACACCAATAAGTCAGAATGAGCATTCCCCTCCACCTCTCTCTCTCTCTCTTAATCTCTCTCTCTCTCTCTCTTCCTGAGAGCAATGCAGAACTAAAATGAGCTTATCATCCGAAGGAGATACTTGTAAAACCTACTGGAAAACGAAACCATGAAAAGGCGTGGAAACTCATGGAAAGGCAGCCATGTAAAACACATGGCACCTTTAACATGTTTCCTCGGGACTCGGTGGAAGACCATCGCTGGGAGCTGACGACACGGAGTGGACACAGGCTCCACTTTACACTTTCTCTGCACAGTGTTGGGCAGGGAGGTGGCTCTGGTTCACTGACACTGCCTATAACCTCTCCTATCCTCAGATACACGTTCCACTGCCAATGTCTTCTTGGTTCCCAGTATCCAATATCCAAACCTACTCTCCTATACCCATTACATAACAATAAACAAACAGCCGGTGTCTGCAGATTAACTCCAGGAACAACGCTGTGGCTTCATATTGTTGCAAGCCCATCTCAGATAGTTCAGCGAGATGACTTACATACGCAAGGCTGGCAAACTTGAGTTAAACCCAGCCCAAGGCTTGTTTTTACGAATAAAGTTTTATTGCAACACAGCCACACACATTTATTTAGTATGTCTATGTTCGCTTTTGCATTCCAGCGGCACAGCTGTGTAGTTACAAAGTTGGGGGGGTTGGGACAGACATCTTATGACCCGTAGATCTAAAATATTCACCAGCTGGATTGCCAGATTCTATCATCACTTCCAGAAACGTGTTATTTGGGCCATTGGTACTGGCTTAATTCCAAAAATACTGCAGGGACCCGGCAACATAGGACTGTTTGCTTGTTTGCAGTGGACTCCCCTTTCCAGATTATGGGTTGTTTGAAGCGTGGGAACTCGGGCCCTGGCGTATCGGAATCTGTAACACTCTGGAAACAAGTGCAGCCTATGATAAAGAGCTCGGGAACTAGGTCAGCTGACAGAGTGCCTTCTGTACAGAATAAGGACCTGGAGTTTGAGGTCCAGAACTCATATGGGAAAAGAAAAACAACGGCAGGTATGGCAGCACACACTTGTAATCCTAATGCCAAGGAAACAGAGATGAGATGAGGAGCTCCCTGAACCTGTTGCTCCTCTTCTAGAATATTCTTTAAGGAAGTTATCGCGCGAGAGGAGGGTACTGAAGACAGTCACAGATGTGAGGGTGCGAAGACGCTGGAGTCAAAGAGCCTGTCTGTGGTCCAGGCTGGGCGCTCTGCGAGGTGTGCAGCCACATTTTGATTAAACCCCCAAGACAGGAAGCCTGGAGGATATATTGGGAGAAAGGTAGAAGCTGGTATCAGCCTCTTCCTCCTTTCACCTCCGAGGATGCTTTTCGGAGAAGGGAACAGTGAGAGTCCAAAAGAGGAAACTGGTGGTTCCAAAAGGAGCTCCAGAGCCCCAAGGTAAAAAAAAATCAGGGGTGCACACACATGCCTGGAGGCACAGCTCAGGGGCTTAGATGTACTTACGCCTCAGCACCAAAAACAGAATTTAAAAATTTAAATACATGTATTTTTTTAAAAAATGTTATTGTGTGTATATGTGCACGTGGGGTGGAGGTCATAGTCCATGGTGTGCGTGTGAAAGCCGGAGGACAATTTGTGGGAATCATCTCTCTCCTCTCTTACCAAGTGGGACCCCAAAGATTGAACTTAGGTCAGGCTTGGTGGCAATCACCTGTACTTCTTACCACGCAGGTCTCAGTGTTGTCTCTCTCTCTCCCTCTCTCTCTCTCTCTCTCTCTTTCCTTCTTTCTTTCTTCTCCAAGTTTTAAAGGTAAAAAGCTGTGGTCAGTGCAACAGTTATAATTTAAAACACAACATGGGGCTGGGGGGTGGCTAGTTACGTAAAGCACTTGCCTTGAAGTCGGGAAGACCTGAGTTCAATCCCTCGGACTCGCATGAAAATGGAAGGCGGGGTGGTGCATACTTGTAGTCCCAGCTTCGGGGTGGCACAGAGACAGGAAGATCCAGGGGGCGGGGGACGGGGCTTACTGGCCAGCTAGCCTGCTTAGCTGATAAGCTCCAGCCAATGAGAGACTCTATCCTAACGGAAGTAGGTGGTGTTCCTGAGAACGATACCGGAAGTTGTCCTCTGGCCTTCAGGTGCATTGTGCATGTACACACACACACAACACACACAACACAACACACACACACACACACACGGCCTTCAGGTGCATTGTGCATGTACACACACACACACACACACACACACACACACACACACACACACACACACGTATAAACAATAAGCCACTTTTTTGTATCAGCTGCCTTGTAAGCAACCTGAATCCTTTCTCATTTTGACTCCTGGCCTCTGGCTTTCCAAATCCTCAGCAAGGTGAGACTTCACACTTCGTGCCTGACAGCCAGGGGTCTCTTTTCACGACGAAGGGTATTATTAATATATTTTGCCTCAACTGAAATTCAAATCCGGTTTGATATTTCCCCCTCAGATGGCAGGAGGACAGAGAGCATCTAGGTAATAGGTGTTATCATTTACAATGCCCGGAACTCACTGACACTTTAAGGCTGAATGCAGATTCTTAAAGCACAATTTAACAGCTCCATTTAGCAACGCCTCCCAATCAAGATGATTTTAACAGGCTCTCCAAACAGCCTGGTTACACCAGAGTATGCTTAAATACCACCAAACACTACACCATAGCAACTGCTGTTTGTGCCTCCTTCTGTAGACAATAAATCAGCACCCCTCCCCAAGCCTTCGCTGCGGATCTTCAGTCTACCCGGGAGAAAGGAAGGGCCGGGATAAGGGTACTGAGCTCTGAGCCTCCCTAAAATTAACAACCCTCTTTCCCACTTCTCTTTTTTATTGACTGCTAAGCTTTTCAGGTCCTTATTCTGAGCCCAGTGGGACACCTCAAACACCCTTTACCCTTCTCTTGCTCCGGTAACAAATCTCGAAACTTCGAGGACTTTCAGATCCAGCTGTTCCAGGGACTCAGTGAAGTAGCCATGTGAGTGCGGTTGGGGGAGAAGCCTGGGCAAATAGTCTTAGGGCTCCAGGAAGAAAGCTCCTTCCACCTTGCAAGACATCTGATTATTCTGTGTCGTTTTTGCTCTTTCCACTAGATGGGATGGTTTCGAAATTAATGAGCAGGAGCACCTCAGCTGGTTCTTCTGCCTTAAAATCTTAGCCCTTTGCGTATGATAATGAATACCAAGGCACCTCTCCCAAGCAGACCCCAACACCACTACCACCATGGACCCTCTTCTGTAAAAAGAGCTGGGATAGTGTTCTCGGTCACAGAGTAGTGGAAGAGACACTTTGATAATCTGTCCCCCGCATGTTATCTCCGGTTAGAGTGTTCTTTTGTAAGTACTATAGAATTACTATGTCAAGGACAACCACCACCAAAGAACCACGGTCTTCATCTGCAAGGAACAGGAGAGTCTTCGTGTTTGCACTTGCCAATTCTTTAAAACTATTTTCGTTAAAACTCAGCTCTTTTCAGATGGGAAGAGAGAATCGTCCAGCAATTCTGCTTGGTCTAAGGTCTCTGCCTCTCTCAGGAATCCCTTCAAATAACAGTCCTTTTATTTCTTCTGTAAGATAATTTGCTAAGTACAGACACAAAAACACCCCACCTCGTGGAGCACTGGGACCCGTCAGAGCACACAGCAAGGGCGAGGGTTTGTGTGAAAATAAGCTGAACGTAACCCCGACTCTCCAGCTGTGACAGTACATCTTCCAACACATGAGCAAGTGAGAATGATTGCATTTTGTCGCAAGTGTCTCATTACATTGATTTAAATGAGATTTCCAAACCCGCAGAAAGAAAAACAGCGTAAAATAACCATTTGTTTCAAACAAGATGATAAAAAGACAGGTAGTGAAACCCTTCGGAAATTCCCGTTAGTGAGAAGCAGAGCTTCTGCTGCTGTGGACAGCTGACAGAAACGTAATGGAGTTCAGCGACACTCCGGTCAGGTGTTTCGCTTTTGCTTAATGCATCTTTATACATCAAACATCCGATAACCGACAGGTGTTAAGAGACCTGGATGGCAGGACGTACGTTGCAGGTGCTGAGATCTTCGACGTGACAAACCTGCTTCATCTCTGACAACGTTCAAGTGCAACAGACTCAGACGCATTTCCTAGGATCTCCCCACACTTCACCAGGTAAGAGACTGGTCAGTATACAGGACGCCAACCAACGCTTCCTGGTGGTTATTTACGTGGCAATCATCACCATGCTTGACACCAAACCTACAGAAACAATGACAATCCAATCCCAGGCTGACGAACAAATTCCAGGCTCCCAGCCAGAATGTTCAGTTATTGAGCCCAGTCCTGCCAGAAAACGGTGCCTCTTGTTGAACATATGCTACAGACAGGCAAGCACTAAGCCCTTGGTGAGTATTTAATCACAGTAGCAACCCGGGGAGGGATACGTTTGCTGCTTCCAACTCAAGCATGAGAAAACTGAGGTCGAGAGATTATGCAGCTTGCTTAAGGCCACTCTGGAACCCAGAACTGTCTGATCCCACAGGCCACGAAGGTAGCTGCTCCTCACAGGTTCTGAGAGAAGCCTCCGACCAGGAAAACCTGTCTCACAGAGAGAAGACACACGCAGGCCCAGAATGGACCTGCTTTGCTGGGATGGGAGATACCTACAGAAAGAGGAACTCTTAGCAGGGTGACAATGTATGGATCAATGTATGACATAGAGTCAACAGTCTGAGAAGTCATGATCCTCCCCTTCTGGTTCTGAATCAGAAAAAAAAAAAAAGGAGGCGGTCCATGCTGGTTTTGCAATTAATTCTTTAGCTACCCTCTAACTGAAAACAGGTATTTACGGAGCCCACCAAATACTTCTGACTTTAAGAGAGGCCACCGGAAGCTGGAAGCCCTATGAATTTATGAGATTGGCGGCTATTTTTTCTAAGGCTGTTATAGCACAATTCACTTCATTTGCAGCTGGTTTAATGTGAACACTGGTTCAGAGAGAGAGGTACGCAAGGGTTCACATCTGATGGCTTCTCTCCTCCTCATCCCTCCTGTGGTTATATATATATATATATATATATATATATATATATATATATATACACATATAATGTATTATGTGTGTATATAATTTATATACATAGATACATATACATATTATATACATATATATTATTAAAATACAATTATATTTTGGTTGTAGAAAACCAACTCTAGAATAAATCATTTTAAGAAGAAATGGAGTGCTCTTGATGGTCTAGTAATCTCTGCTGTCCACCATGGCCAGAGAAGCTTCTTTTGTTTTTTTTTGTTTTTTTGCAGTGGGCAATAATTAACACAGTGCGTTATAGCTGGTAAAATGTTGAGAATGAATGACTGTTAAGTGTCCAGCCCTAAATAGCACATCTAAGACCTCCTCCTCTACCACTCAGGGGCCATCAGAGAGAAGGGGTTGGAAAAATTCTACAAGCTGGAGGATGGAGAGGGGTCCTATGAAACACTGTCTTCTCCATACGACACGGCGGGTATGATCGTGAACACACGGCGCGCGCACACGCATACACGAATAAGACGCGGAGTAGGACGGGACCTAAGGGGAGGAGAAAGGGATCAGAAGAGCGAAAGGGCAAGAAGAAAGAGCACCAGGGGGAGGTAAATACATCCCCAGTAACAAGTCACACCCAGAAGACATCGCAATACGCTGAATTAGAGTAGTTAAAGAGCGGAAGAAATAGAGGTAGCAGCATCCTGGGAAGAAGCAGTATGGAAGGAGCCACGAGGCAGGCACTGCCTTCGCAGATGCGATAGCGCCGGTCATGTCTGCCCTTCAGTTTGCTGACCTGTGCTAAGGTATGGAGGCGGAGCCAGGAAGGGCAGCCTGCATCGTGACTTCCGGTAGCCCCGAGTCACCTTTGCCCTCCTCCGCTTGTCCTTCATAGAAAAATCCTAGAACTTAGATGTTAGGACTGTCTTGGTAGAAAAACAAATATATAGTCCAATATTCTACGTGGACACGCCTAAGGTGTGTGGCCTTTGGTGGAGCCAAGGGAGCAGTCATGGCCAGAGTGGGGTCCTTTTTGGTTCAAATGTTTAAAGCCTTCTGAGATGTGGACTCCTCCACGTATGTGTATGAGAAGTAAGTACAGCACTCCAGACATTGCACCTTGGATACAGTAGAAAATATCAAGGTCAAGATCCAGGATACAGAAGGAATTCTTCACCGCCAGCAACGATGGTAGGGGCGGGGAAGATGGATGCACTGACTGGGATACCCGGTGACAGTCTACCATCTCTTGGTTTTGAGACCAAGGAAGAGGAGGAAGTGTAACATCACTAATGAGAAGAACAGGTTAAAGCTGGCTTCCATAAGGGTCAGAAGAAGAACAAACTCACGCCCCTCTGAGGGCAGTCCCTGAAGATGAACTATGGGGCTGGAGATCTCATGGCCATTGACTCTGACAGCAGTGTAACTGGTATGATCTGACTTCCTGCCCTTAACAAACCAGGAGACACATTACAGCGTAGGAGTTAATAAAAAAGATCATGGACTAAATCCAACAAATATAAAAAACAGTACATATTCAGAATTTCCCCCATTGTCTTAAAGGTCATGGTATTTTCTCCTGATTTGAAGAGAATGTGAAAGCCTTTTTGTGGGACCTTAAAGTTACTGTGGGCTTCAGTCATTGTGCCTGCCCGGGCTCCCAGATGGAAGGGTCGGGACCCTAGTTTGCAACAGGCCCCGGAGCTGGAAGAACACATTTGTGAGGGGTGGGTCCAGCAGTTTTGTTCTTATCCAGAGGAGGAGTCCTGCGGAGGGAGAAGAGTCAGGGGGTAACCTCCAGCTGAAAAGACGAGAAGAGAAGGGAGGTATCGGGGTGCGGATGATAACCTTATTCCAGAGTGGGATGAAATCATTCATTTGTTTCGTTTCCATCAGTGCCTTTAAAAAAATCCCCTGATCCAAGAATATTGTCTACCAAGAATGTGGAATTTCAATCAATCAGTCAACCAACCGAGCAATCAGAGACTGGAATTCCACTATGTCGAATGTCCCTCTCTTCCCAATCTAACGTTAGACTTTTTAACCACAGTGCCAAAGGCTGCTTCCTCTTCCAGGAACCTGGAAAGGACCCCAGGAAGCCCAGTGGCTGGAATCCCCAGTCCCACACTGCAGATATTCAAGGCGCCTCTCCCAGGGCCAGGCTGTACCCCTGCTGGCTGCAGGAGGACTCCAGTGCTCAAGTATTACTTAGCTACACTTTCACACACAGCATAGACGTGGATGGATTTGAACAACTCAAAACGAAAATGTTTCATGGTGCGTGGTTTAAGATTCCTTTAAACTGCGTAGGTCCACCAGGCACACATGCCCCCAAATCTCCTTCTGTTCACCAAAGGAACATTCTAAAGCCGCTTTGGCAGGGGCTTCCTTCCAGCCAGATGGGGGAGGTTGTCTTCAAAGGGCCGCCATCTTTGCCTGCCTGCCTGCCAGGCTGAAACATTGTTTCTATATGATATTCACACATCACTTCCTCCAAGGATCCCTACCAATCCCTGTCTATATAATATAGTGTAAAACAACCTCTCTGTTTTTCTCCCACTGTGGTTCTTCAAACGCTAACTTTAGGTGCTTAGATGTATTCCTTGAGGAGAATAGACATCCTGGCCAATTTGTTCCCACAGAATTAAAGAATATTCCTCTTTATCTTCCAGCCTGTAATTAAGGCAGAGTGTTCTGACTTCCAGGTATCTGCTATATCTGCTAGCTGTGTGTGGCTATTTAGGTTAAATTAGTCCAAACAAAGAGGAACCTAGAAATTAAAAATGTAGCTTCTGAGTTGTAGTAGCCACCACACCTCAGGAGTTTGACAGCCACATGTAGTTGTATCAGACTGAAAAGCCCAGACAAGGGACAACTATAAATCTAGAAAGTTCTATGGGCAAATGCCACCCGGACATCCACAAAGCAATGCCTCTGTGTCCCTGGTGCCTCCACTTGAAATGCAGTGAACGCTAGGAACTGCAAGATTTCCTCCCTATATATGGGAACAAAATGTGATCCTCCAAAAATGTCATTAAACAAGGAAGAAATAACAAATACAAAAAAAAGGGGGGCTATATCAGGCAAATTGTTTCTGTTTAACAAAAAACTAGATACTACTGTTAGTATAAAAATTGTTCTAGAACATCTGGCTGCCAAAGCCAGCGATCGGCTGCTTCTCAGAGTACACACCCGTGAGCCAGTCCCAGTATCAGATCGGCAGTGGCCAAAACCCACGCTGTGACCACACAGTAGCCTTGGGACAGCGGGGAGGACACTCATTCGACACAGAGCACTTTATAGTCACAAAATACTCCCACATTTTGTTGAATCTCAAAACGGTGTTCTGAGCTCGTACTTCTTATACCCATTTTACAGAGGAGGAAAGAGGAACAAAGGCTCCAAGGCTTGTTCAGGATGACTCAGCAGGCGAAACAAACAGTGGAAGAGACACGCGGGCTAAGGTGTATTTGTGGAGGTCAGAGGTGGATGACTGCTGTCTTCCTTAATTACTCCCCATCTAACGTCAGAGTCTCTTACTGGACCTTGAGCTCATGGAGTCACTTGGCCCCCTCCTATCTCTGCTTTTCCAGAACTGGCTTTACAGGCAGGCATCCATCGCTGTGTCTGGTTTTTCACAGGGATGCCTGGGATTGAACTCAGACCTCATACTTAGTAAGACCTCATGCTTAGTGAACACTTTACCAACCGAGCTAGAATGAGCCCCATCATGGTTACTACATCTATTATCCTTATCTGTCCATCTATCCGTCTGTCTGTCTGTCTATCTATCTGTCTATCTATCTACTGTCTATCTATCTATCTATCTATCTATCTATCTATCTATCTATCTATCAACTGTCTGTCTATCTATCTACCCATCTATCTATCTTCTATCAATCTATCAATCGATCTATCTGTCATCTATTTACCAATCTATCATCTGCATATCTATTATCTATCCCCCCATCGATACCATCCAAAGCACTGAGATACTTCACAAAGCAGAATCGCTCTGCTAGTACCGTGGAAAGCCCCTGACCAGCTGTCCTTGAAAATAACTCTTGGCCTCCTCCACAGCACAGAGAGGCTGATCTCTGGGTAACCACGGGCTCCAGAAACATTACTAATTTATCACCCACGGAACCATTTGTTCATGGGGTCCTCCGTCTCAGACAGCGAAGCCCGGGCGTGACACACTGCGCTCTGGGCTGCACAGCTGCTTTGCGTTTCGAACTCTTTATTTATAGAACAAGTCAAATTAATAACTCAAAAAAGTTGTTTCAGGCAAAGTAATGGGACATACAATAAAACTATTCATTTCCTAAAAGGTCACTCCAGGAGATGCATACATTGTTTAAAAGTCTACCAACAATGCTATTATTGCCTTGAAAAAAACGAAAATGTATAATAAGCAGTTACAGCACATATCTGCCCTGGAGACCCCAGGCTCATTGAAAGTACAATCAGAAGGCAATCAATCACACTCTGAAATTTACTTCATTTTCCATGTTTAACTGTTTACACTTTTTAAGTTACAAATCTACTTTCTGCGATTTCAACTCACGATTTACAATGGCAGATTTCGACCTCTTGGCGACCAGCCAAGCCCTAGTCATAATGATATGAGCAGATCAGTGTTCTATACGGGAGGGACGCGCATGTAAATTTCCAGTATGTCTGCAAGTAATCAACCGTGCTGACTACAAATGAGACCGTCTCGGATTTATTTTAGGAGAAATATCTTAAAGCTACACTTTTTTATCCAGGGCCCCCCCCCCCAATAAAAAGCCCTTTAAGAGGAACTCTGAGATTACCCAAATTATTGTAAATAAACGGTTATGGGAAACAATATGGAAAGAACAGAGAAATACAAGCCTTATTCCAAAGTGACTATTTCAACATTCTTGCCCCACATGCCCTTGCGGTGGGGGAGGGAGGAAGGGAGCTGCCACAGCCCCCCTTCCTTTCCCCCCTCCCATCCTTTAAGATGATGCTGTTGTTAACCGTAACAGCGAGAACCAAGTTTGGATTAGCAACCAAAAATACCCAGAACATAAGAGAAGACCCCAGGGGACGGTGTTTAAAATTAAATACGATCTTTATTGTTCCATGACGGTGGCGTGGCCAAATAATCACTTTATGTTACTTGTACAAAATAATGTCATACATTCATTTTCTTAGGGGGGGAAAATAATTACTCTAGTCTATCATATCCTGCCTGTCATCAAAACCTCCCTCCCTGCTCATGCTGTGAGCATGTGCGTTAGAGTCGGGAGGCTAAATTTAGCCCAAGTTTGCTTGTGTTCTTACATTTTAAGGAAGAAAGCCGAGTAAGCATATTCACATGTATGGCTGCCTGGAAGGGAGATATGCTCAGGACAGCCTCCTGGTGTAAACGTTGAGAAAGTCAACTTGCGGTGATTGATATTTTAGTTAGGGCATCATTACATGACTAAACTCAATTTTATAATTGGATAAGGCCAGATACAATAAACTGGCCCTGTGCTACAAAGGCATGCTACATCTCCGAGCTATCTGTTATCATAAATCAACCTAATTATTTGAAATACTGTCACGAACTGGAAAAGAAAAGAAATTAAAATAAACTAGCTGCCTGAATATCTCATTTTATTTTCGAAAGACCAACCCACGCTTTTTATGGGCCTAAAAGTCCAGCTCCACAGTGGCTGTTAAGTCATACTTCCTTCTTTTTCTTCTTCTTCTTCCTCCTCGTCCTCTTTCTCCTCCTCTCCTTCTTATTTATTACTATTACTATTATTATTATTATTATTATTAATCTACTTTATTTTTGTTTTGTTTTTTGAGACAGGATCTTCTTGTGTAGTTCAGACAGGACTGGAACTCACCCTGTTTAAAACAGTTAGCCTGGAATTTATGATTCTCCTGCTTCAGCCTCAGCGGGCCCTGGAATTGTATAGGTCTGCCTACAAATTATACTTTTTGGATAAAATCGTACATGCAGAAAGTCAATCGTAAACATTAAAAGTCTTCCATGTCCTGTGTTTCATGCTGGTACGTGGAGCGTGTGTGTATGTGTGTAAGTGCATTCATTAATTTGACTGTGGCTGAAAAATGATGTTTTTTTGACGACCCTGAAGCAACACAAGCAGTCTCATTTTCTTGAAACTCCACTTTATCCTCCCATGAAATACTACACTAAAAGCAGAATGAATATTTTCAGTTCTGAGGATTTCGTAAGCAACAGCCTGGAGCCTCTGATGTCATTGTGGTGACATCATCAGGATATGCACTCATTGGCTGAAACAGTATGGTTAACCCTTCCACAGAGTTCTAACCTATCACTGGTCAATTCTGCTCCCTCGTCGTCGCCTGTGAGTGCTCAGAGACAATGCAGGAATCTCACCCTTGTACGCCCATAGTCCGGAGCTAGAATAGTCTAACGGGTAGGCCATCTCTGAAGCTCTTTAAAGAGGGTTAGGGTTTCTGGAAGGCAGAGAGAAGGAACTGGTTGCGAACTGTGTGGAAGAACAGGACTATCTTTCCTCAGGATGAGACCTCTAGAGACAGAATCCCAGCATCTGGCTTCTTTCAGGGTTCACGCACCCACACAGCACACACCAGTCCAAGATGGCCTCATTTCTTTGTCGTACAGCTTCTTTTGAAGCTTGAAGACAAACTCGCGTATTTTTCACTGGCGT
>JAMJFZ010003404.1:22500-49401 GCA_026225945.1 Cricetomys ansorgei
TTTTAAGATTGGAAATGAAAGTGTCACAGTTCCCCATTTGTAGACGGGTAAGTATTCTTTAGTGAAATCACTTACTGTTTGTGTGTTCGTATGTATACATACATGCACATGCACATACATACACGTATGTGGGCTTACCATCTTGCCATGGTAAATTTATTATTGCTGTGCCATGTTAGGTAAATTTACAAAAATACCTAAAAATACTTTTTTTTTCTAAAATGAATTTATCATTTTTTTAAAAAATCTTGTGCGTGTGTCTGTGGGTGTGCATGTGCACACGAATGCGGGTGTCCACAGAGGCCAGAAGAGGGAGTTGGATTCCCTGGAGCTGTAGTTAAAGGTGAGCTGTTCAATTTGGGTGCTGGGAACTGAACTGGGGTTCTCCACCAGAGCAGTACATGCCCTTTAAGCACTTAGACATCTCTCCAATGCTATGAACCAAGTCCAGCTGGGTCCACGGTGTGGTCTCAGACCATTCATTCCTTTGTTCAGAGTCAGAGCTCTGTGGTGAGGAGGTGAATGGAGACAGTGGAGGAATAATTCACTGATACCAACAGGTTTATGAAAATTCACTCTGAGCTGCGAGCACGGCACAATACAAAGATTTGTCAAGCAGTAAGAAAAGATCCCTATAGGGTATTTGGAACTGAGTAGGAAGATCTACTTTAGGAAGAAGCTCAAATAGAAATGGAGTACCACGGATGTGACGTGAGTGGATTGTGTCTGGCGGTTGCCATGGGAATCGACTTGATTGAGTAATGACATAGGATAGTTTTCAAACCTGCAAATGACACAGTTGGTAGATAGAATCTAAATTTATGCAAAGACAAAAAGCTCTTAAAAGGCAGAGAAATGGCCCGAAGCTACCAGCACTAAATCTAATAAGAGAAGTTGCAGCTTTACACTGTGTTTTTGAAAAGGCCGACGTCTTTAGTTCTCTGGAATTCTTCTGTGAGCCAGACTGACACATATTGGAAAATGGGCATATAATGCAGGACACGAGACGAAATGGCTTTTACCACGCCACATGGGTCAGATAACACACAGGGTCTGAAGATCGTGTCTGACAACGGGCATTGAGCAGTGGAATCACCCAGATAGAAGATGGATATATAGAATATTCTTAGTTGAAAGCAGCAGATATGTTTAACCTGGACATTAGAGCAGTGGTTCTCAACCTTCCTAATCCTGTGACCCTTTAATACAGTTCCTCATGTGGTGACCGCCTTCCCCAACCATAAAATGATTTTTGTTGCTACTTCATAACTGTAGATCTGCTACTGTTATGAATTGCAATGTAAATATCTGATATGAAGATGGTCTTAGGTGAAAAAAGTTGTTCGACCCCCCCAAAGGGTTTGCAACCCACAGATTGAGAACGGCTGCATTAGAGAATTCCAGAAAGATCTTAAGAACTCCCAAGAGCAACAAAGATGAAAGAGTTGTGTCTAAATCACTGTACTTGATGTGATTAATTAATTAATCCAGGGCTCGCGATGCAGCTCGGTTGTTAGTGCACTTGTTAGTATGCATGAATCCCTGGGTTCCAACCCAAGCACTGCATAAACCGGGTATGGTGATGTAAGCCTATACATTCCAGCACTTCAGAAGATAGAGACCCAATGATAAAGGTCATCCTCCACCATATAGTGAGGCTGAAACCTTCTGGACAACATGAAATCCTGTCTCAAAAGTCAATAAATAAACGAATAAAATAAATATAAAAATAATAAAATTCAGAGTATGTAAAAAGCAAACAAACAAACAAACATAGATGTGTAAGGTAGGGAAGGAATCCCCTGGAGGGCAATGAAGGATAATCGTGCTGGGTATAAAACGGAACCAGACTGGATCTTTGCAATCCTTTGCAGTTCTAAGAGTATGGGGATGTTAGACGAAGACTCCAGAGAGAATTATGATTCTGAGAAAGAAAGGCCAGGCCTGGATTTTTAAGATAGATTTTACATGGCTGGGAACAGGGCTCAGCACGTAGAGAGCTTGCTATGCGAGTACAAGGATTGGTGTTCAGATCTCCAGAGTCCGAGTAAATGCCTGGTGAACATGGCGGCCCACTTGTAATTTCAGCCCCAGCAGGCAGAGAGAGACCTGGGATTCTGAGAGCAAGCTGGCTGCTGATGCTAGACATATAGGCCAGCTAGGGTTTGATTGAGAGACCCTGTCTCAAGGGATAAGATGGAAGAGAATGATTCTGGACATCAAACCTTAGGCCTCCAGGTACATGTGTACTCATACTTTTTACACGTGAATTCCTACATAGGAAAAGTACACACGTACCACCCCCACCACCACCCACAAATACAGAAAAGTGAAAAAAAAAACATTTTATAAAGTATAATTCATAGCTTTCCTTTCCTTTCTTTGCTGTGATCTGAAATCGCCATGTGTCAGAAATGACCTTGCTGCTTCCTGTTCCCACAAAGCTGTGTGAAGAAGACGTATCTTCATAGCCAGGAACTCCTCTGAGAGACCATAGGCTGGAGCTGAACTGTTAGCAGCAGTCGTCTCTGGGTTGGAGAACCATGACTGGCTTTTATCCCTTCTTTCCCCCTTGTCTCTACTTCGTTCTGTACAAAGAGATTAGATCTACGATGGGGAAAACACTTTGTAAAGATGATTTAGGATCAGATTTGATTTTTAATCTAAAAATGTTCCACTGGTGCAAAAGAAAATGATGTCTAAATGAAGATATTTCAACGGTTAGCAGAGGACAGACGTAACTTCAGTTCAGTGGGTTAAAATGGTGCTTCTGTTGGTTTTTTTTAAGTTAACGTACCCTGTTGTAGAACTGGGGTTCCTGGGAATCCCCCAAAAGCCGTTTTTGCTACGTTTGCAGAAAACAAATCTTCCTTCTTCTCCTTTTCCTTCTTCTTCTTCACTCTTTCTCTCTTTCTCTGTTCCCCTTCCTTTCATCTTCTCGCCCACCCCACGCCTCAAGTTGACCTGTATGCATAAAAGCCATTCACTTCACGGGGAGACTCTCCTTGACTGATAGGCAATAGTGAAGAGCTGAATGAACCTGAGAGTCATGTGTAAATTTTCAGGACGATTGAGGTGGGGTCCCTAATGTACGGTGATTATACCCCACAATGTGGGTAAAGTCTTTTCTATTTTTTATATAACATTAAAACCCATATCCATTGGAAAATCAACCTCTCTCCATCTTCTCCCTCTCCCCTTCCTCTTTCTCTCTCCCCTTACTTCTCCCTCACCCCTTCTCTCCCCTCCCTCTCCCTCTGTGACGTGGAGACTATTTCCTATTATCTTTGAAGAAGGATGTTCAAAGGAGGTACAGACCTGAGATACGCAACTGCGGGTATACAGTGTCTCTCAGTAAAGACTGGGCAAGGGTCATAAAACTACTTAAAAAAAAAAAAAACCAACAAACCCTGCCCCTTTGGTGGATTGTAAGAGCTAACTATTAGCCATCCATTCGTAATGTCTACCTTTCAGTACGTTATTTTCACGTTTTTCTTCATGAGGACTAACCATGAGTACCCCCCTAAGACTAACAAAAAGTACATTCATTGCCTGCTGCCAAATGATTTCGGGCCCCAAAACATCACTGGTGGAGAAGGAAAAGTGGACGGAGGATTATGTTTCTATTATTGTTGGGTATTAGCAATGGCATGAATTTTTCAGCTCCCAAGACTTTCATTTTAACTGCATTTACATAAGAGGGTCTAGTAGAAGAGACTCCAGGCTCACACATGACTACGTGTCCATGAATCAAATTTAGGAAAATACTAAATTTCAAATACAGTAGGTAACTCAGAAATATCTTACTAAATCTTCTCAGCCACCCCCTCCCCCCAAAAGACAACCCTAAAGTACGATTACCTCCCTAACTGATTTTCTTCTGCATTTTTTAAAAGGAGGGGGAGTCTTGTTTGTATTTAAAGAGCTTTGTGTAAATAAGGTATTTGGCTGGGAGACATTTTCAGGCCTGAGTATTCCAGAGACGGGGTAAGCTATTTAAAGAATGGAATACTGGATTCCGTAGGCCAGATGCTCGTATAAATGTGAAACGACGTTCCCACTGCAGATGAAACTATTTTTAGTCACTGCGCATGAAAAGCACCATTCACTTAAGCATCACGGGGTGGGATTTCAGTAAATGACATACAGATTCTCGACAGACTTGGCTTCTCATGTTCATTTCACGATTCTCGACAGACTTGGCTTCTCGTGTTCATTTCACGACACCAGGGCCGCAGTGAGGACTGCCCTTTTTCTGGTCCACCTTAGTAGGAGCTCACCAAGTGACAACAGCAAAGAATTCTATGCAGGTCAATCAATAGCCTCTGCCCCGTCTCCTCTCTTGAGAGACGGGGTCCAGGCACCGAAGGGTTAGTGCCTGACCGTGCCAGGGGTTCCCAGGTGTGTTTCCCTCCATACTGACGAATGCCTGTCTATGTATTGACTCTACAGCTTCCCCCCTACCCGCCACGGTACCTCTGCCATGTTGATTATTCTACAAATTGGAATCAACTTTTGACCCCAGGTTTCAAAATCAGGAAGGATGGATAGGTATCTGGAAAGGGGATGTGAGAGGCACAGAAATCTTCAAAAGTAACCATCTCGGAGCAGATCCTAGCAGTGTCTTTTGACATCAGTCACATGAGTCCTGGCTGTGTGTGCTCCTTTGGCTGACCACTGTGAATGTCACCAAAACCACGGCTGTCTGCACCGGCCATAGGTCATTTCCCTTCGAGTACCGTGTACATGCTACGTATTGACCGTATAGCATGTATGTGCAGAAGGGACTCGAAGAGGGCTAGCGTCTCCTAAGATCCACTGTGAATGAAGCCAAGGTGGGAAAAGCAATCGTGAAGTTCAGCCAACACTTGCCACACATTGTTTTCTGTGGAACATTCCAGAGAACTCCAGGCTTTACTAGGAATTGCCTTGCTTCTTATTCAAATAAGAGACGCTTTAGCAAGGTGGCCTGAGTCCTGGCCACAGTCAGTGGCAAGCCACTCTTGCTGTGGCCTATGTCAAGGCTAGCTGGCCAGTGCAGGCTGTTGCTTCTTTCACTGTCTTCTGCATAACAGACCAGGATGTAACAAGTAGAGACAATAAAGAATTCACTCGTTTTTTGTTTTTTTGTTTTTCTCGAGACAGGGTCTCTCTGTTGTAACTCTGTCTGTCCTGGAACTCACTCTGTAGACCAGGCTGGCCTCGAACGCAAAGAGATATGCCTGCCTCTGCCTTTTGAGTGCTGGGATTACTGGTGTGCACCATCATAGCCAGGATATTCTTTCTTTCTTAACTCTTTTGTTAGGATACAACTCCAGAGTGCATGATTCCTGAGGCCTATCAGCACACATTTACCCAGCTTTCTCTATCACCCTGTCCATTCTCTTGTTGAAATGGTGCATTTGAGGAGAACTCATTGACAAGAACTCCAGGGACGAAGGGGAAGACGGCAAGAGGTGATTTTCATTATGTTTACTTTCTACCTTGTGAGGTGATCTCGCATTATATACAAAAGGAGCGCCTCATCCAAACCCTCACCTTGGCGCTAGTGGAAAAGGGGTGCACGGTTTTTATTTTTAGCAAAATGCCAGTCACCTGCTACCCCCACCTCAAGAAAACAGCAAAATCAAGGCTAATGTTACATCTCTTATGGCTCTGCTAACATCAGAAGCCACTGGGCTGCTCTCGTGGTTTCTTAGGGTGTCACCAGGTCTCCTCACTCCACCCCTCGCATTTACGTACAGCCTTGTAAGTTACAATTACTCATCATCCACTCCAAGATCATAAATGATTTTTGGCGACTTACATGGGTAACTGCGATTCGATCGATTCAGCATCCCGATCATGGACAGGAAACAAATTTATTCCAGCCTATAGGACTCCTTTAACATTAGAATATCTGTGTGTATTGGTTTTTTTTTCAGTCCATGGTGGTATCCTTCATTAAATATATTTTTCTTTTCCTGGGTAACCGAGTAGTGTGCAGTCAAACTGAAGTTTGCCTTCAGAACGCTGTTGGAGTCCGAATGTCTGGCAAGCGCATCTAGACGCATTTCTCAAGAGTCAAGTGTCATGTTCAGGCTACCAATGATCCCAGTCAAGTCCTAAACAAGCCTCCTAAGTCATGTTGTGTATGCTTAAATAATTGGTGGGACTAGCGAGGGCTTTGAGGCTACTTGCAGTGGGCCTTGACTTTCATCAGTTATGCAACAAGGCCCAATGTGAGTCTCAGCTGTGTTTTTCATGAGCTGTTTAAGTACCCTTGTGTCTAAATCTGCCTTTATTTTCTTTTGCCTAGCCCAAGTCCCACACTTAGGCAAGTGAGCTGTTCTAATCCAGCCAATTCAGGGAATTCAAAGTCAGCAAGTGACCTTGGATAACAAATCATATTCCAACAAGTTATGCCCAGAACTGGTGCTTGCAAGGTTATGCAATGGCTGTAATTTCTCTTGTATAAGTTGAGACCAAAACACCTGAGATGATCAATCTTAAAGGAGAAAGGATATATCTTGGCTCACGGTTTCAGAGGCATCAGTCCATGGTTCCCTGACCCTACTCTCTTGGGCAGAACGTCACTATGATGGGACCATGTGGGTGGAGAGGGTCTTCATTTTGTGGTCATTGAGATGCAAAGAGGAAGGAAGAGATCAGGAGCTAGGGTGTAACCTTCAAAGATTTGCCCTAGTAACATTAGATTTTCTCTCACTAGACTCTACCTACTAAAGTTTACTGAATGCTCCAAAATAACCCACCAGCTGGCAACCAAGCATTCTGTGTGGGAATATTTCACATTCAAACCAGAACAGGTGACCACAGTGATTAGCCTTTTACTCACTCCAAGACATAAACTGCCTAGAGTTGAGACCTTAAAGTTTCCTAGTTCCATTCAGGAGCTGGGTATGAACCCTGCTGTAACAGTGCAGGCATCATGAAGGTAAGACTCCCATTTCACTGTTTCTATAACAACTAGTCTTTTGGCCCTTAAGGTATACAATGACTAACCCACAGAGTGTTAGATGCATAGTTGGTTATTTTCAGACTTCACAACTAGGGAGGCAGTTATACTTCTGAGTTTTAGATTCATTCAGTTCAGGAGATCACCCTTTATAACCTGCTGTTGACAGGCATGCATGTGACCTTCATTGCTATCAGTAAACCAGGTTGGGCTTCTGTGCATGAGGAAAGCCTCTAAGAAAATGACTAAGGTATGCAAATACCAGCGGTACCTAAGGGATATGATTTGCATATGAAATGATGCCCCATAGGCTCCCGTGTTGGTACACTTGGTTTCCAGTAGGTGGGGCTGTTTGGAAACATTATGGAAGCATTAAGAGGTGGAACCTTGGGAGAGGAAGTACATCATTGGGGGTGGGCTTTGAACATTTATAGCCTTACCTCACTCGCTGTTCTGGTACTCTGCTTCCTGTGTTGGGATGAAATGTGATCTCTCTGCTTCCCGGCTGCCATATTGGCAATGTACTCTTGCTGCTACACCTTCCCCACCTTGATGGACTCTGTATCTCTTTGGAATTAAGCCCAAATAAACTCTTTCCTCCTCTAAGTTAAAAATTTTTTGTCAAATATTCTCTCACACCAACAAAAATGTAAAGAATACATGTCAGCCTCATGTACTATGGGAATACACATACGTATTTATGTATACCATTATTTATAAAAAAAAATCAGAATTTTCTGTTTGCAGTAGTAATACAGCATTTCCCATTTAAGGTAGTCATTTAAGTAAAAAGAGATGTTTACATGAATAAAATTAATAATAAAACTGCCAGTCATTACTATCACAAAACGTTGTGAGGCTGGATTATAAATGATGGGATTCCAGGATTTCCTAATCTAAGACCTCAGCTTTCAATAATGCTTGTTATTCTCTACCAAGCTCTTTGCTGAACCTGACATCATTCTACATACCTGGAACTCAGTATGTTATTAAATCCTATGCTACCCCACGAAGGCGGAATTGTCTTATGGGTGATGAAACTCCAGCTCTGCAACTTGCTGAAGGTCATGAAGGCAGAAAAAGGAGGACTTGGGTTTCAAGTCTGAGCCTGCCAGACTTCTGGGCTGCAAACCATTACGTTGTGTAGCCTGCAAATGCAAGATTTAAATATAGCCATCCATGCCTTCCTGCAGCACCCACCGGAAGCATCTACTTCACAGTAGACAATGTGCTCACTTAACGGGTGCAGGAGATGGAGGGAGTTCCAAGATGGTTGAGCGGGTAGGGGTAAAGGCACTGTTGCAAGGCCTGGTGACCTGAGTTCAATTTCTGGAACCTACGTAAAGGTAGAGGGAAAAAAACTGACTCCATAGAGTTGTCCTCGGACCTTCCTACACATACAGTGGCACACACACTCACTCTCTCCTGACACACTCACACACTCACATTCACTCACACACACGCACGCACACGGGCACATACTCATATGTATTTTGGAATTTGTTTTAAAGAGGTAAAGAAGAGGGTTGATGCGCATTCCTTTCCTTGAAAGTATTTTAATTGAGTCAATGACAGATGGGCCCTGATCGGGGGGAGGAAGGAGGGAAGAAAGGAAAGGTTTCTCATCACGAGCTTTAAATCATGCTCACAGGAAATGAGCCAAATTTAGAGGGGGGAAAAAAAATAAAACAATACACAGATCTCCCTATGTAAAAGACAAAAACTCGCCGCTTTATAAATATTTAGAGCATTGAATGTGAGATTGAGTCCCATAATAAACATACTTCCATCAGAAGAGGAAAAAGAGCTTCAAAAGAATATATTACGTGGCCCTTGGTTTATGAAACCTGATATGTAAAAATTAAGCCAAAGAAAACGCACGTCCATGGCAAAGGGTCCTTTGCTAAAAGGTGTTCCCAAAGGCTTGCCATGATGGTACGTCTCCTTCTAACATTCTAAAGAGAACTAACTGAAGGTTGCATACTGGCACAGAGCATCCACACCACCAGAGAGCAGAGCAAAGGTTACCCACTGCCTGCCCCTGCTGCCAAGGTCTACCACACGAAACAAAGAAGAAATGAGATGGGTAAGGCACACCTTCCCTCCCACCTGTGTGTGAAAAACAGAAGTCCTACTATGTGGTCGTGTGGTGGTACGTATTATCCTTGGTTTAGCTCTTCAGTGAATGGTGTTTTTGTTTTTACTTTTAGAGGAAACCAACCCAGCAGGCCTTAACCGGGTGGACATGTGCATGCATGTATGCAGGAGGCAGCATGTGAATGTCTTCACACCCTTCATTCACAGTTTGTGGGAGCAAATATTTTCTGCTGTTCGCAGGCTCCTCAAAGTGCCCAGGTCGCTCTCTAAAAGAGATACTCACTGGGACCGGCAGACTTGGCTGGCTCCCCGTTGTATCTGCATGGGCTTACTTGGAAATTGTTTTAATAAAGGGACTTAGCTGAAATGGCTGGATGGTTTTTCAAGGAGAGATGTAGCTGACTTCTTCAAAATATATTTCTTAAAATCATCACAGACCCTTTTTAGAGTCAAGTGAACCCTACCAGGGACTTCCTAAGAAAGTGTATATATATTTTATACGGAGTTCTGGACCTAAGCTTGGGGAGAGACAAATTCTCATGAAAATCCTGAGAACCCAGGATTTGCGTTATGTTCCAAAAGGACATGTAGACACTTGATTTAAGGACTAAGTTATAGTTCTCTCCAATAATAATAATAATAATAATAATAATAATAATAATAATAATAATTTAATATTAAAGTAAATTAATAAATTATTATCAGGAGGAAGCATGTGGCTGTAAAGATTGGGGCACAGGCTTGTGGAGTCAATTTTCTCCTTCTATCCTTCAGTGGGATCCAGGGATTGAACTCAGGTCCCTGGACTTGCTTCAGTGTCAGATGTCTACGCCATCCAGCCTGCTCTCGTATGTGTTTGTCTTGGAATGCAGAGTAAGGGTGGCAAGTATCTGCTCACTTCTGACTCCACTATCTAGGTTATAGATTCTGGCGCATTTCCACTGTCACCCTCAGGACTTATGTGATAGAAATCTTATTCATCCAGAGAGTTCTGCCCAAGGTGGATTCCATGCTTTCATGAACGTCACTGCTAACTCTGCCTCGGGGAGACATTGTCTTATCCGAACTGGCTTGATTAACCACACTGGCCCCATCTGCAAGCATGAATAGTGTAACCAGGCAGAAAGTTGACATTTCATGAAAAAGTTCTATCATTTGTGATTTGAGATTGCCAACTTGCTTCTTGGCTTGTAGGCTATACCCTAAGAATACAATATGAAAATATTTCTATGATGAACCAGGGACACCCAATGACAAGATGAAAGTCTTGATGCCTTGAGGTGGACCGGATAGTAATTTGTTGCCAGAACTCACATCAGCATGAGGAATCTCAAAGTTCTGAGACAACTCAAAGACCCTACATCCAAGTTAATAAATCACTAAAGAGCCTTAAGCTAAATTATTATGGTCTCAAAAATCTCAGTATACTCTCAGATTCTGTGCTGAGAATTTCAACAAGGAGTGAGAGTATGTATTGTCTCTGCTGGTCTGACAGCCTTGATGGGAAACGTCATGGTATTTCTCAAATCGGCTTTTATTTATTTATTCTGCAGAGTAGGGGTGTGTTTGGGGACTTGAATGTTCTATGTAAGTCCTTTACCTCTTGGCTCCACCTACAGCATGCCATGACATATTTATTAGAGACAGAGAGAGGTCATATTTAACAAGAAGTATAGCATTTCCGTCTGGAAAGATAAGTCTGACCCAAGTCCAAGCCCCTTCAATAAAATGCAAGTTAGAAGTGATCATGACATCCTGCATCCTGACAACAGAAAGGATGCAGGGATGGAGATCCCATTTATTAAACGATCATGTATGCAAGACTACTCCAAAGACACGGCTCATATTTCCTGCTCTAAGCCCTGATAAATCGGCTCACCAGTATGGCATATTTTCTAGACTCTTCTTGCATGATCATAGTGTGACTAAAGGCTACCTTACAATCATATCTGTCTGCTGTAGTCCCCCCTCAAAGAATGGACTCCTCCCCCAAAATAGAGTGATGTCAAAGGTTTATGAAATGCTATCTTTGCTTCAAAATAAAAGACTGGGCTAAACTCTCCAGATGAGTCACATGACTTTGAAGCTTTTCCCTAATGTCATCAAAACTCGACAAGGTCAAATCAGCTGAAATAATACATTTAGTAAAACCAATTAAAACAGTATTTCAACATGTGATCAGTATAAAATTATTAGTGAGAGGTATTTTTTATTTTAGGTTGTGTTCTTAGAATTTGGGACATGGAAATGGTACATGGGAGTTTTTCGGTGTTGGCATATCCAATCTGTGTCATCAGCTTCCACCAGTTAGGGTGATATGTAGTCTCGCTGAGGTATAAAGCTATATAGAACAACAAAAATAGGCTGCTCTAGCTTTTAATTTTGAATTAAAAGGAAGCCAGGCATGGCAGTGTACACTATAATCCCAGCACTTGGAAGATGGAAATAGGAGAATCGGAGAGGTTTGAGTTCCTCTTAGCTACAGCGGTGAACTGGAGGGCAGCCTGGGCTACAAAAGATCATGCCCCAAGACAATAGCTAAATTTGGTGTAAATTAAACGAAGTCACTGGGATGCTATGGATTCTGGAATCTCCCTTCATGTTCACAGGCACAGTGACTGGTGGTTCCCATGGTCGCGGCATGCGAGGCTCCTGTTCAACACTCAGAAAGAAAAGCAGCAAAATGATGGGTGGAAACAAGACTCCGCCTTCCGACCTCGTCAACGCGGATCGCACACACAACGGCAGCAGTGGCCTCCGCGCATGACCAGTGTACTGCTTCCGGAAGGAACCAAAGCGGAGAAGGAGAAGGTCTTTTTTATTATTATTATTCTAATTTTTTTCTTCTTCTTACATGGCTCACTTTTTTCCTTTTGCACACTTTGGGTAAAATGTAAAAGTAAGGGGAAAAACAGGTTGAAGTTGTGTTTTCTTTTGCTTTTCTGAGACTGGCTCACTATGTAGCTAAGGATAGCCCTGACTTGAGATCTTCCTTCTGCCTCCACCTCTTTGGTGCAACCGTTTGCTACCACCCTATTTCTCTCTACCTTTCTGTCATATGGAAAGCAGTTGTGGTTTAAGAATGACAGAGGCAAGTCCTCTTTCTTTAGAGAAAGGCCACCAGGAAGTCCTGAGGGATGGGGGGGATATGTCCCAGAGAGACAAAAGTGGGGGCACAGAGAGAGAGAGAGAGAGCGCAGTGGAAAGGATGAATTATTTTCGCACGTTTGAAATATTATCAAGAGCAGGGGATATTTCATCTGTTCTGTGTGAGCTCGTTCCAAGGCTAGAAGCAGGGACGATGTTAGGCAGTGACCACCACAGCTTACCTGCACATTCAAAATTTCATTTATGAGCAGTAAGACTTTCTTGTAAAACAATGGATCAAATATAAAACTGGTCTGTTTTATAAAGTAATGAGTTTCCAGCCATTGGAAAATTGTAAGAAGTCAACTAGTAGGAGCTTCTGCAGAGGCCATGTGAGACACAGGAGGCAACACAGTAGATGCGCAAGGCATGATAGAAAGCGGTCAGAATTAAAATCTTGTAACTAGGCAATCCATGGTTCATTTCAACCCTGACACTTTACGAGCCTCTAAACGCATGTCTGAGACATTATTAACCTTAACATCCAATCCCACTACTTCCTGGCGTATGGCAGGACCTCCCCTTTGCCTTGAAGTAAGACCCCGGGCACAAAGCACATCCCTTAATTAATGAAGCCGAAGCAAAAGTGATAGCAGCTACTGCACCCAGGTTTGCAAGAGCAACCATCCCGTTGCTAGCCCTCACCCCTTCCTCCGTCTTTCCCCCACCCTATGCTGAAAACGGATTCCCGTGTTGCCACGGTGGCCCCCTGCAGAGGTACTGAGGAGAAAAATCTCTTCCGGAGAATTCTCCATATGAACTGCACCTGAGCAAGACACAAGCCTCTAATGTGCGGTGCCCTTAAAATTTGGAGGTGCTCGGGCTCCATACGGGTCATTCTAACAGGCATTGAGAGTTCCTGCTCATCCCCTTTGACAACGCCCTAAACCACGGCCAAGTCAGCACGGTTTCTTTTGGAATCATTAAACACCTCGAAGATGCAAGATTGCCAGCTGGGACCAACCCTTTCCACGGACTCATGAGCTGACTCACGCAGTGACCCATGCAATGATTTACTAAACCCAGGAACTGTCTGTTAGCTCTCAGAGAAACAACAGAGGAGGCCCGAGATACACGTGTGCTGATCGGGGTCCCTCCAAAGTACACACTGAGTTCTCGGCAGCTCAAGTTCTGACGGCCGAGTAAGATCCACTCGCTGCTCATTATGATCGGAGAGAGGTCAGAGAGAGGGTAAGGCAGGTGGTTTGCAGGACAACACCTACTTGGGTAAATTTTAGATTAACATCAAATTTCAAAGCACTTCAAAAGAACTCTCAAGGTTTTCTGTGGCCCTTAGCGTATTGAGGGTAAGGCTCACGAAGTCCCGAAGTCTGTCTTGTAATAGATAACTTGGTGTCTGTGAATTAAGAATTAAACCACTCACTACTGTTACCTATTAATACGTCTTCACATTCTTTTTCCTTACAACCTTCTGCTGGGCCTGGGGAGAGGGGAGGAAGCAGCAGTTTAGAAGGTTTGTTTTTCTGGAGAAAACACAAAAGGGCACTAGTATCATTAGCTAAGTGCACACACTGTGTGCTGGTGCCTGCTCCATGTGGTCTAATCAGATCCCCGCCCCCCACCCCGAGTCCTGTGACACAGGTATTGTTGACCCTACTTTACAGATAAGCAATCAAGGCAGACTTAGAATGTGGGGAAGAAGGAATGCAGTACAAGTGTGTCTTTTAACTCTACTACAGGGCGGGGCAGGGGGAGGGAGATGGGGTTCGGCACAGTTCTCGGAAAGAAGCTACTTCACCATGCCGGCCCATTCTTCCAAATCTGCGATGGAAAACATTGATATAGACAAATGGGAACCGAATGTACATTGTCAGTTTCAAAAACAACAGAAGAAGAAAGGATGAAAAGAAAGCCACACAGAGACTGCACATGTAAAAGGCCTGTATTTATACACACAGTCATCACGTGATGGGTAATTAGCCAGGTAACCATAGGTTTTGTTTTTTTTTTTTTTCCACTAGAAAAGTATATGTTTCGTTATGCTTTGAACTCTCCCTTATTATCGGCACGACTATGAAAACAATGTTTTATTTCTTATGGAGAGAATAGGCCAGGCTGGGAGCTTTGTCTCTGCAGGGCCTAACAGAATGCTGTCTTTGTGAGCCAAAGGAGTAGACCCGGTTGTGGAAAGGTGGGGTGTGTTGCTCCTCAACGATTAGCAAGTAACCATTTTAAGGGAGCTGAGAATCACAAAAGCCCCGTCCCTTAGAAGAAGAAGGGTTACATGTGTGGCGAAAGCCAACTCCTTAATAACCTGTCACCTAAAAAGAAAATAAATAAATCAAAGGGTATATTGCAAACAAGCTGATAATACAGAAAAGATAAGCGAGGGAGAGTCCAGCCCGAACTTGTTTACTTCCCTGAAAGTATCTGTCTCTGCTGTAAATCTGTAGCAGGATAAATATTCCCTTGAGGAAAAGAGACATTAACAAGTGTCAGTATTAATATGTAATGTTTGCCCTACACACACATTCTCTCCCTCTCCCCCGCCCCTTTCTCTCCCCCCAACTTTGATGTCACCACCAATCTGGAGAGAGCCTCAGTCATATTTAAAAACTCTCTCGAAAACTTTTCCCAGAATGAGTGACAGATACTTGCCTACTAATTAGCCTCCCTTCCCCAGAAGTTCACAACTAAATACCCCAAGGAGATATCCCGTTCACTACAGGGTGTGTCAGGAAGTGCTGTGAAAAAAAAAAAAAATCAAATCAACCTTTGAATGTACATAGAAGGCTCAGGTAGACTGAAAGGAGAGATTTCAGAAGAGGCTGATTATAAAGGCCAAGTGTTTGCTTAGCTTACTAGATACAGCTTTGAAGTCAGAGCCCAGCATTGTGGAGCTCAGTTTGTTCCTTGGAAGATAAGACGGAAGCATCTGCATACATTCAAGTGCTCAGCAAGGTGGCAGAGACACCATGCCAATCAGGCAAGGTAAATCCCATGAACTCAATGACCAAGGGTTTCAGGAGCCAGGAGACATTCCCCCACATGTACGGGTCTTAGAAGATGCATTCTTAGAGCAGAAAAGCCAGTTGAGAGCACATTGGAGAATTTGGGAAGCAGGGGAGTGATCAATGTTCACGCAGAAGAAGTTTACACAGGCAGGGACGGGGTTAGATAAGGAGGGGGAGAAAAAAGCACAGTCTGGCTTGGCAGTCTGTGTGCACTCGGAGCCAGCAATCCTTCCCCTCTGCAAATGTACAAACAGCCATGGATGAGCACAGCTCCAAGAATTTCACAGAGCTTGTGAGAACCAGAAGCCACCGAGAAGTCCAACAATAATTAGTCAAAGTATGAAACACTTCAACAGAGAAACATTCCCCCCGGCCAGATGAATGTGGGTTACAACACAGAGAGACCTAGTCACATCGTTCACAACAACACTGGGTACAGGGCAGGGGGTTGGGGGAGCAGGCTCCCAAACGGTCAATTTTATTTTGATTGAGGAGAGGGAAGTGCCCAGGTACAAACCCTTGCCTATCTACACGCCAGCACACGGGTAATGCGAGTAGACTCACCTCTAGGTGGGAGGAAAAATCAATGATCATATGGTTCTGTTTTCTTGTTTCTCCATTTTCCCCTACATTTTCTTAAAATGAACAAAGAAACAGCCAATTCAAATTGTTAAAAAAAAAACAAAAAACAAGGAAGGAGATAGAAGCTGGAGTCACACAGTTCACTGGAGGTTTTCCAGCAACATCTGCATTTCATCCAGTGGGCATGGAATTTTTAAAGAAAGGGAGTGGCTACGAATGGTATTGAAATAAGGTATAAACAAAGCGTGGTATAAATTATTAAAGATAAATATATCTTTATTTATATATATAAAAAATAAATTATAAATACAAACAAATCTATTTATTTTATAGATAAATATATTATATAAATAAATATATTTATGTAATAAATAAATATTAAATAATATTAATTCTTAAAAATTAAATTTAAATAATTAAATAGATAAATAAATATATTATATAAATTATTAAATATATAAATATATATAATATAATATTATATATATAAAGCAAATATATATTATATATTTATATATATATAAAGCAAATTTTATATATATATATATATATATATATATATATATATATAAAGCAAAGGAGGAGACCCTAAGAAAGAAAGTTCTAGACAAGGCCCAGCCAAGGGAATTTAGGAATGAAAGAACTTAGCACCCCACACCAGCACAGTATAAATGATAGCATCCAGAGAGAGGCACCTGGGGAGAGCTACTACAAACAGTCCTGTTTGCTCAGTCCCACTGTGCACGAAGCACTTTGCAAAGCCTTTGAAAATCCACTTCTGTTCCAACCTGTCCTAAATAAATACATTTATTAAAATGGGCTAAGAGCCTAAATTTCAGCTTTCCGTTGCAGTGACCTGCACGAACCACAGCCTTAAATACGTAATGTCAGAGGAGAGAAGGGAAGTGAATCTTTGACATTTAGAGAAACTAGTGTTTTGCAATAAAATCTCACGTTGAAAGCCCTCTGAAAGATAATTGAGCTGTTTAGAAGAAATCGGTGTCAGTACTGAAGCATATTAAGACTAAATGTTCAGATTGAGTATGGGCTCATGTCAATTCACCTGTAGGACATATGTGTTTTGCATTCTAAGATGGCCAGGGCTGTAATAGTGGTGTCTTATGAGTAATTATACAGTGGCTAGACACGAGAGGCTGAAGGAGACAACAGAAGGAATCATGATGACTTGAGAGACACATCGCAGACTGAAATTAGTAATGTTGAATCAAGCCTCAAAAAAACTGTACCTGAAGAAAGGTCAGAGCTGAACTTCTTTTCAAAGACATTTAATAGATTATGATGGGCCAAGTGGATTTGATCATGGATTGAATATGAACTGTTCCACAGAAGATGATATTTTCAATGCATGATCCCCACCCAGTGGCACTATCTTAGGAGGCTGTGGGGATTTTAAGGGATAAAGCTGAGCTACAGGAAGTAGATCATTGAGGGGACAGATCCTCAGGGTTCTACTATCTTTGGTCCCTTCTTGTTGGGCCTTCTGCTCCCTGGTTGGCTGGGATGTCGTTGCCAGAGGGACGGATGGAGGATGGATGGAACCCTCTGAAACCATGAGCCAAATAAATCTTTCTGCCTTTACATTTTGTCCTAGAGACCAGATAGTCACTAAAATGCTGTCACCAAAGGCAACTTGAAGTCACTGTTACTAGTTTGGAGGTTTGTCTGTGTTGCTGGAAATGTATGATGTTCTACGAAGCCAAGGGGTTCCACCAATAGACCCAAAGTATGTAGAAGAGACCAAAGGAGTCCGAAAGACGGAACTTCGACGACAACGGAATCACGCTTTTATCTTCCATCATCTTCCCACCAGACGGCATTCCCACAGACAGCTATTGTGAAATTAGCATGGCTCACTAATAAAGTCAGTACAAACATATGCATTGGTTTCCTTCCCCATCATAGACTTGCAGTAGAAACAGCCACAGAGAATTTGATACACGAGAAGGTACCAGTGAAAAGTAAAACCCTAAGACATCAACAAGGCGGACAAAGAGCAAAGGCAAGGTCATTGGACGTTCCAGAAGGACAGTGTAAGCTAAACTGCCATACTTGGTAAGGCCCAGAGGACTCAGCAGACAGCGCCGGCCTTGTTGGAGTAGGTGGAACAAGCCGGGCAATGTGGCTGGCCTTTACACATAGGTCCTCACTGAGTCTAAACACTGAATCTGTACAGGTGACACCACATGTGTCGTGATGTGCCATCACAGAGACTCCAGCCATTGAAAGGCTCAGCCTCGCTGGTAATAGTTCACCAAAAGGCATATCCATGATGCATAAAATAATGACATTCGTTAAGTCATAGCCTGCACTTGGTATTACATAGAAAGAAGAACTCAAATCAAAAACAGGCAATTGAACTTGAGGAGGGGGTAGTGGGGAAATAACATCCCCGCCCCTTGAGGGGTATAGAAAAGCCAAGACTGTAAAGAGTCATGGGAGAGTCTAAGCCTCACTGGGATTACATCGTATCTAGAGGCAACAGGGCATAGGCAGCTGTTGGAAATCTGGCCATACGTGATGAATGTATGGTGGGCCCTATACCCCTGAAAGCCACTTGGACTCTGGTTGTAGGATTGTTAGCAAAACAGTACCTCGTAATATAAATGAACAAGCCACTGTAATACAAACACTTAAGACGTATCCTAGTGGGAATAACCAGGATGGTGAGGGACTTTAAAACCACATCCGGAGGAAGAATTGAAAACATTGGGGTTGTTTGGCTAAATAAAGAGAGAACTGAAGACTGTCACTAGGGAGGTAGAGAGGAATCGTTAGCTGGGCTAATGTCCCCCAAGGATCCTTCCACCCTGACAACCTTACAAAGAACTCCCCCCCGCAAAAGCAGGCATTCCATTCCTTGCTCCTGTGTTAGATTTTAGAAGGAAATGCTGGCAACCTGTGCTAAAAACATTCCTTGAAGTTCTGAAGTTCATTTTTTTGTTTGCTTCTTAAACTAAGAGGTTCCCAAGTTTTAGGACGTTGTCTCTAGTTCAGCTGCCCTTCTTCAAAGGATATATCAATGTAGAACATGTCCGACACCTTTCAGGTCCATGGGAATCCCAAATGAAAGGGTCTTAGTAGGTGCTCCATGGGGATGACAGTGTGTGTGGATTCTATGTTAGGTAGAAGTGTGTGTGGAAAGCAGTGTCAGCCAACACCTGTCAATCAACTCAGACAGTATGAGGCCTGGAAAAGATTTCTTTCCCACCAGTAGTAGCTGGGTTCAGGAAACATAGATGAGTATGTCTTACTGAGAAACTTTTTACTGGTTCTTTCCAACACAATTTCAGGACAATTTCAACTATTTAATGAGATAGTCAAGTCGAATTTTTGCTTCCAAATGAAATAAGTAATCTTTTCCCATTTGAACTGCTAGCTTGTGGGTTCTGCTTCTTAGATAATATTCTGACACTCTGAATGTCTTGACTGTAGATGCATGAATATTTGAAGGTGCCCATTAAAAATATTTATTTATTGTGTGTATGAAGAGAGGACAATTTGTGGGAGTCAGTTTTCTCCTTCTACCATGAATCAGGGATTGAGCCCAGCTCAAAAGTCTTGGCAAAAAGCACCCTTACTGCTGAGCCACCTTGCTAATTCTTGCATTTTCTTTGTTAAGACAGAAACTTCCTATATAGCATGTAGGTCAGCCCGCCCTTGAATTTTCTCTATGTCCAGGTTGGTCTTGAACTCATGACCTTCCAACCTTAACCTAAAGGGCTTCTGGGCTATCACCTGTTATGACAATGTCAAGAAGCAACTCCCAGAGGAGGAGGAGGAGGAGCCATGCTGATATTGGAGCAGCCTGCTTCCCCAGGATTAACTGTGCTATGATCCGATTCTGTAAAGAATCACACTGAACCCAGAATGCCGACAGAGCACCTTGTAAGAGATTCCCTCCGAAGGGATCTTTTCTGGTTTGAAATTAAGGATATCATAAAGGTCAGAGTTCTTTAAGTGGTTCTGTTGAGGCTTCTCAAATGATTCACAAATAGAATATTGCAAACATACATCACCTAAGAAAATTCTCAAGTTTCAGTTGGAAAGAGTTTGGCCCAGCAACTGGGAATGCAACACATGAAGCAAGCGTTTATGGAAGACCCCCTTGCTACATGAAGGGAGGGAAGAAGAAAGGAAGGGGGAGAGAAGGGGGGACGGAGGGAAGGAGGGTTTACTTAATGAGAAGCCTTCAATCCTAGCGAGTTGATTAGACAGCTCAAAATTGCAATGTGTTGCTAATGAGAAACTTCCATACCTATACATACATACATACATAGAATAAAAATCTTTGCCTTGGACACACCAGGAAGCCACCTAACTCCACACTCAGAGGTGGCTACAAGCAACCGTGGGTAATACCAGGCCTCAAGAATTTCTAAGCAACAACTCCCCGTCAAGTTTTAACAAGGAACTTGAGAAGTTCTGCAGATTACTCACCTCATATGGCTCAGCTAGTTTTAGTAGAATTTTCATGAGGAAAAAAAGTGGTATGACTTACAATATGAAAGATAGCATACGCATGTAACTTAGCACGTTACATGTTACATATAACAATTGTGCACTATATATCGCTATGTGTAATATATTAGTTTGAATATGAAAATGATGTGCTTGTTAACCACATATAGTACATTACATTGATAGGTTTGTGGCTGCATTAAAAGACAAGCAGGAACTTTCTATTATATATAAAGATTATATAATTTATATTTAGAGATTATATACACATATACATCCATCCATATATATGGAGAGAGAGAGAGAGAGAAAGAGATTTTAGTAAGTTTTCTATTGGATGGGGAAGTGTGGAGAGAAACCCTGCTCCACGTCCAGAGATCACACACAACTTCCCTCTGATTATGCTAATATAACAAAAATACAAAAATGTAACTTAGACTTCAATGTCACAAATGCTCCCGAAGATCCTAACGAGTCTGTCCTCAGTGGGGTCTCCTCCAAAGTCCAAAGTCATAAAGCAAGGCATATAGTGTCATTCATTTTAAAATCAAAGACCCTGAAGGCAAGAGCCACAGATCTACCGGTAGAGGGAGAATCCACCTCGTAGTCCATCCGCTTCACCCTCACCCAAAGCACAGACGAAGCCCCTGCTGAGGACGGGAAGGCCATTCTTTCTGCTTGATGTGATTCAGAAGCAGACACTCGGTCAACATTAAATTCAGGCAGGTCTCTCTCTCTCTCTCTTTCTCCCTCTCTCTCTCTCTCTGTCTCACATACACACACACAAGCAGGCACACGCACACACACACATGCGTTCTCTCTCAACCCCCTCCCCCATTGAATTCATTCAGTCTCCCCTATTTTTAATTTGTTTTTCTTCTAAAGACACACTTAGAGACAAAGCCCTTCACAACTGCCCATCCGCAGACAGTTAGCTGTATGGTAATTGGCATCGAGTCTGCTGAAAAAAAAAAAGAGTTTTTTTTTTTTTTTTTAGAAAGAAAGAAAGAAAAAGAAAATGCTGTTTTAATAACCTTGGCCTAAAACACATCTTGCTGTATGCCTCAAAGGGTTTCAATAAAAAGTCAACCTGTAGAGACATATTTTCTTGGCTTAAACAACAATCCGAAGCATATAAATGTAGTCCAGCTATAATGACATATTTATAGGCCAATAAAGCTTACACTGCGGCTTTCATACCTCACTTAAAGGAACTCTGTGAGAAACAGTGTTATATAAAATAATTTGATTTTTTTTTTCAAGCGATAGCCCAAGGAGTAAAAAAAAAACAAACCAAAAAACGCAAGTTCGCCACATTTAACTGATAGTATTTATACTCCTAAGTTGCTAAAATTTTTGTAAAATGAAATAATTTTTCATTCGACTACTCCTAACTGCTGTACCAAATATGGGTATCAGGTCCACTTTATTACAAAGCTAAGTACTGTAATTTTAAAGACAAAAATAAATAACTAGAGGCTTGTGTAGTGAATGATTTAATCAGCCTGATTCTTCTGGAAGAACAGGTTTTTGTGTTCGTTATGCTTATGAATAACACATTCCTTAACCCCTCTGTTTTTACACGGCCGTTTTTCTTCACTTCGGAACAAAACAAAACAAAAAACTTCAGTATGAAATGGACTGAAAGAGTAACCCCCCTACTCCCAACCCCAGGAAAGCCCCAAATGCTGTTGGTTTCATGTGGAACTTTCTTTTTGAGGGACAAAGCGGGAGGGCGGGGAGCGATAAATGTGGTGCACCGCATCTCAGAATTGTTTATTGTTTTAATGATCAGCTTTTTCACTATCCGCATCCGTAGTCCTTGTCAGCAGGCATTTAGAGTCTTAAATGAAAACTCTGGAAGGTTTTAAAATAAACAAACAGGACACCCTCAAGGGGAAAGGTGACTGAAAGGAAAAAAAAAAATAACCCAACAGGGTGTGAGAGTCAGAGTAGCCACTGGGAGCTACCAGTGGGCAGAGTTTTTTCTTTGCACAGCCTTAGTTTGTTGCCAGACACACATTTATTTGTGTTGTTTTGTGTTGTTCTTTTACTACTCAGAGAGAGAGAGAGAGAGACAGGATATGACACAAACTGGAATTGGAGGGACCTTACACTGAACAAGAGGAGTTCTTTTATTTAATTGGTTTTTATATTGTAAAAATCTGTCTTTAAGAGTCAACCTAATTCTTTCGTTATTACTGGTGTTTTTTAACAGTCTAGAGGAACTTGGCTTTTTTTTTTTTTTTGAAAAAAAAATAGCATACTGAAAGTTTGACTTAATGCACAGAAAGGCGAGTTTTTCCATTCCTAGCTCACTTCTGAGCTGGGGGGAGTGGGGGTGGGGTGCGGTGGGGTGGGGAGGGTCCTTAAGGCAATCTCAAAGTTCATCTTTCTTTGAGGGGAACATGAGGAAGGCTCTACATAAAGAAAAACCTGGCAAGTTGAGAGCTTCCACTAACAATGTGGCATTGGAGGTGGTTTTGGTGTGGCAGAGAGGGAAGGAGGGGAGAGATAGAGAGAGAGAGAGAGAGGAGGAGGAGGAGGAGGAGGAGGAGGAGGAGGAGGAGGAGGAGGAGGAGGAGGAAGGACACAAGTAAAAAGAGAGGTCAGCAGATCTTTTGATATGACTGAGAAAGGAAGAGGTTGAAGAGAAAGTCTCTGGGACAAGACTCTGCACGGCTGCCAATACCCGCTGCGTTCCTGATCTAAAAGTCCCCAGTCTAAATCTCTACAGTGTAGACTCCCAAACTTCAGATCAGACAGATAATGAAAACTCATTACATTAAGGAAAGTTTTTGTTTCTCTTTGCACATGATTACGACACAGCGTGCATTCCAATTACGAAAGCTATTTGTCTCAAATTCCCCACAGTTCATACCAACCCAGTAGAACTTCAAGGCCCTAAATTCTGTCCTTAAAGGGGTACTTTACAGTTACAAAAAGAAAAGGGATGCGGTCTTTCTTGTCCCCTAGAGGGTCTCTCAATCAGGCTTCTGTTGAGTATCTCCCTTCCCAAGCAGTAATCTCAGAAATGGGTCCCAAATGACAGACAGACCCACATACACACACACACACACACACACACACACACACACACACACTCTGAGGAGGGGGGAGAGAAATCAACTCATCTAGGATATCTTTTTGGTTTTACCCCACAGAGAAAATTCTAGGGCAGCTAGACTGAGCCATTAACTAGATTCCCCTTAGTATACCCACAATGCAACTTGATTTCAAAGCCACTAATCTTCAAGACCAAACCGCCAGCAAGTGCTTTGAATAGTTAGATACACCTGTTTCTTCTGGAACCAATTGAGGGAGGAAAAAAAAAAAGGACATAGGTTATGGATATTCTTTTTAGCATTCAAGATTCTCCTTAGATGGAGTTAGAAATTGGGCTTCTTTTTGTGCTCATTAATAAGCTATCCCTTTGAACCACAAAGAACAACCCCTGCTATAAATACTCTTGTTTACATGTGTGACATCAAGCTTAACCATCTACACAGCCTTTTGTCCCCCGTGGGTTTCCTGTATAATGTTTTATTAGTAACACTATATTCCATAACTCAAAAAAGAAAAAAAAAAAAGAATTGAACAAAAAACCAGTTTGATGTTAAGGGAAAGAAACAAGACAATGGAGACACAGTTGTGATCACACATTAAGAAGGTAACATAGCAGATTCATCAGTATTCGACATTTTTCCCACGTCGTAAAAGTAGTCAGAGGGTGTGTTGATAAAACCGGGACTGTTAACAGTAAACACGTAAAGACTATTTTAAAAATCCCTTGGCTTAGAAGAAAGAATGCCGGCTCTCTAATTTTCCTCTAACTGTGCACGTGACAATTGGGCTGGTGTGTCTAAAATGTTACCATCTGATATCTCTCAAAAAAGCTGCCAGGGAACAGTTGATATTAAACTGTAGGACGGTCTTGACGATATTGCTCAAACAGCACGGCTCACCGCAAACCAGAATCACATGAAAGAGAGTCAGTTCCCGTGTGTTATTCAGTCTCTCTCTCTCTGTGTCACTTAAAAGAAATCACTGAGGCTTCTTGTAAAATGTTAAGTTCTAGGTTTGAAACCACACACACACACACACACACACACACACACACACACCGGGAAATAGTCACATTCAGGCCGTGAAGATCATCACTGTGCTAGAATGAAAGAAAACGAAGCCTCGATATGTTAAAATCGAAGTTCCTCTTTGCGTAAAGAGGAAACAACTAAGTTTAAAACAGGGTCAATAGCTTTGGTCTTGAGCAACACTGGAAGAATGGCGATGAAGTCCACGGAAGGTGCCAACAAGTCAAAACAAAGACTGGCACAGCCACATAGTGGCTGAGGCCGGAGAATTTCTTATGGGTCCCTCAAGCCGGCACCATGCGGGCCCTTCCACGCCCCTATCATTCATACCGAGGATGACGGAAGATTAGATCTTAACTTATTTGCCTAAGGACAAACAGGTGAGGGCAGAGCTGGAGGTGCTCAGATACGGTCAAAACACTTCGAAACTGGAGAAAGAACCTTTTCAAAGTCCAAACTCTCCTTCCTGGAGGATGAGAAAGGGGTAATCACGTAGGCTGATGGAGGACAGCCCTAGGTTATCCGCCCCAGCGGTCTCTAGATTGTTCTATTGCCCTGTGGTAAGTGAATCAGCATTTGCCTCTTCACGTTGCTTCATACCTGAAATTCCGACTTGGTACTCCTGGTGCCATGCCATTTAGCCACTTACAGCAGATAGAAGTTTCTGTTGATTCGATATTAGCGCTAATTCAGTCTTAGATTTTTGACGGCATACAGCATGTTATTTAAGGCTACGTCACCCAATAAGAGCTTTGCACAAAGGATATGCCATAATACAGCAGGCAACGATCATCTTTTCCCGCCCAGGCATTTCCCAACTCATTGTCTTGGGCCCCATTAGAGTAAAGTGAGTATATAAACATATGTAATAAAGATCCATACTGTATGTTTTACAATTACACAAAATTCTATACTATAATGTTATATGATATATATATCATATCATATATATATTTATATATATAATTTTATAAGATATAATTCTTTGAATATGTATTTATAGGTGCACGTTGTGTTTATGTGTACAGGAGTGCCTGCATGTGTCTGCTTGTGGAGGCAGAAAACCAAATCCAGTATCGTTTTCCTCAGAAACCGTGCATCTTGGATTTTTTTTCTTTTCTTTTTTTTCCTTTTGAGACAGGGTCTTTCCTTGGCTGGAACGCACTGGGAATCAGACTCAGTTCCTCATGTTTGCAAGGCAAGCATTTTCCTATCTGATCCATCTCTAGGTCCTGATATATGATTTATGCGTAATATATAATATTTTTGAAGATTCATTTTATTATTTCTAAGTGTGTGTGTGTATGCGTGCGTGTGTATGTGTGTGTGTGTTGTGTGTGCGCGCACATGTGCTACATGTGCATATAAGTGCAGGTATCCTCAGAGGCCAGATGCATGTATGGTTCTTAACAAAGAGAGCCACCCCTCCAGCCCCGTGATGTATAATTCTTATGTTATATAATTCTTAAATGACGTCTAATTCTTACATGCATAGTTCTTACGCCATTTTATGTAAATACACGGATAACCGGGTTTCCAGAATCGTCTAAAGCATGAATGCACCTCATCGTACCTCCCCACACGTTGGATTTAGAAGCAGGAGCCGTGCTTACCGAGATCAGCCTTTTCCTTGAGGATGTCTTTGAAGTTGAGCCCGCTGTTGAGGGTTGATTGTGCTGTACCTAAGCAGAGCCTCCTTCTGTCCATTTCCTCCCAAAGCCTCCGTTTTCACCGGCGTGGCTCGGAGCCCACGCCTCCACTTGGAGAAATCAGAATGCGCCCATTTGACCAGGTCCTCTAGCTTCACGATCACCTTTTCGGAGACGGCGATGACCTCGTCCTACAAGAGGCGGGGGTATGAACAGAAAACGTTATTCTGGGTTGAGGAAAGCGATCCATTCTCAGCAAAGCCCACCGGGATGTCACGGGGGACAGTCTAACCTTCAGGAAGTGGTCAACCTTGGACAAACGATTGTGTGGCTTTTGGGATCAGAGGAGTACTGTGAACTCATTCCGGTTCACTGGCTTTCCAGGCCTCTTTTTTTTTTTTTTTAAAGAATTATTTTATTTGTTTGCTATTAATTAGGAGGTATCCAGAATAGGGCAGTAATTCTAACAGACATTTTTAATACGAGTCACAAAGCTCATCTACCTATCTAACTCCTTGGTTGAAAGCTAATTTTTAGATGGAATTAATTGCAAATGTAAGACTGTATGACTAATGGTTAGGCTGTCTTCATATAAATGGCCTAAGTAAATCTAGAATTCTTGGAACTCTGACTCACCCTCAAATTCCTGTGTTTATGGTACAATTTTCCCTTGGCTTATACACAAATATTGAATTTAACTTTTGTCCTAAAAATTAAATAAAACTGTGATGTAATCCCAAAGAAATACTTCATGAATGTTATGTGCTTCCCACTGAAAGCAACTTACACATTCTCGTGTTTCTGCAAAAACTTTGCAAGCTGAGAAATGCGTGTGACGTTTTTTTTTCCTTCTTTTTAATACATATGGCAGGAGAGGGGCAGGCAGGCTATGAGAAAGCCTTTGAATCTAAGAAAAGCCGTTT